>JAEUCK010008754.1:0-14585 GCA_017311455.1 Otocyon megalotis megalotis | reverse complement strand
TTAGGGTTAGGGTTAGGGTTAGTGTCACGGATAGGGTTCCGGATTAGGTTAGGGTTAGGGTTAGGTTTAATGTTAGGGTTACGTGTACGTGACAGTTTAGGGTTATGGTTAGGTTTAGGGTTAGGTAGTGTTACGGTACAGATAAGGTTTACGGAGCAGGTTAGGGTTAGGGTTAGGGTTACAGTACAAGTTAGGGTTAGGTTTAGGATTAGGGTTAGTGTCACGGTTAGGGTTACGGACCAGGTTAGCTTTAGGATTAGGGTTAGGGTTAGGGTTACGGTACAGGTTTGGGTAGGGCTAGGGGTAGGGTTAAGGTACATGTTAGGGTTAGGGTTAGGGATAGGGTTACAGTACAGGTTAGGGTTAGGGTTAGGGTTACGCTACTGCTTAGGGTTAGGGTTAGGTTTAGGGTTAGCGTTAGGGTTACGGTACAGGTAAGGTTTAGAGTGCAGGTTAGGGTTAGGTTTAGGGTTAGGGTTACAGTACAATTAGGGTTAGGGTTAGGTTTAGTGTCACGTATAGAGTTCTGGATTAGGTTAGGGTTAGGGTTAGGTTTAATGTTAGGGTGAGGGTTACGTGGCAGTTTAGGGTTATGTTTAGGTTTAGGGTTAGGGTAGGGTTACGGTACAGATAAGGTTTACGGTGCAGGTTAGGGTTAGGGTTAGGTTTACAGTACAAGTTAGGGTTAGGTTTAGGGTTTGGGTTAGTGTCACGGTTAGGGTTACGGACCAGGTTAGGGTTCGGGTTAGAGTTATGGTTACGGTACAGATTAGGGTTAGGGCAAGGTTTAGGATTACGGTACATGTTAGGGTTAGGGTTAGGGTTAGGGTTACGGTACAGGTTAGTGTTAGGGTAAGGGTTATGCTACTGGTTAGGGTTAGGGTTAGGTTTAATGTTAGGGTTAGGGTTACGTGACAGTTTAGTTTACGGACCAGGTTAAGTTTGGCTTAGGGTTAGGGTTAGGGTTAGGTTTAAGGTACAGGTTAGGGTTAGGGTTAGGGTTACGCTACTGCTTAGGGTTAGGGTTAGGTTTAGGGTTAGGGTTAGGGTGACGGTACAGGTAAGGTTTCCGGTGCAGGTTAGGGTTAGGTTTAGGGTTAGGGTTACAGTACAAGTTAGGGTTAGGTTTAGGGTTAGTGTCACGTATAGGATTCCGGATTACGTTAGGGTTAGGGTTAGGTTTAATGTTAGGTTTAGGGTTACGTGACAGTTTAGGGTTATGGTTAGGTTTAGGGTTAGGGTAGGGTTACGGTACAGATAAGGTTTACGGTGCAGGTTAGGGTTAGGGTTAGGGTTACAGTACAAGTTAGGGTTAGGTTTAGGGTTAGGGTTAGTGTCACGGTTAGGGTTACGGACCAGGTTAGGTTTAGGATTAGGATTAGGGTTAGGGTTACGGTTCAGGTTAGGGTTAGTGCTAGGGTTAGGATTACGGTACATGTTAGGGTTTGGGTTAGGGTTAGGGTTACGGTACAGGTTAGTGTTAGGGTTAGGGTTATGCTACTGGTTAGGGATAGGGTTAGGTTTAATGTTAGGTTTAGGGTTACGTGACAGTTTAGGTTACGGACCAGGTTAGGGTTAGGCTTAGGGTTAGGGTTAGGGTTAGGGTTACGGTACAGGTTAGGGTTAGGGCTAGGGATAGTGTTACGGTACATGTTAGGGTTAGGGTTAGGGATAGGGTTACAGTACAGGTTAGGGTTAGGGTTAGGGTTACGCTACTGCTTAGGGTTAGGGTTAGGTTTAGGGTTAGGGTTAGGGTTATGGTACAGGTAAGGTTTACGGTGCAGGTTAGGGTTAGGTTTAGGGTTAGGGTTACAGTACAAGATAGGGTTAGGGTTAGGGTTAGTGTCACGTATAGGTTTCCGGATTAGGTTAGAGTTAGGGTTAGGTTTAATGTTAGGGTTAGGGTAACGTGACAGTTTAGGGTTATGGTTAGGTTTAGGGTTAGGGTAGGGTTACGGTACAGATAAGGTTTACGGTGCAGGTTAGGGTTAAGGTTAGGTTTAGGGTTACAGTACAAGTTAGGGTTAGGTTTAGGGTTAGGGTTAGTGTCACGGATAGGGTTACGGACCAGGTTAGGGTTAGTCTTAGGGTTAGGGTTTGGGTTTGGGTTATGGTACAGGTTAGGGTTAGGGGTAGGGTTAAGGTTACAGTTCATGTTAGGGTTAGGGATAGGGATAGGGTTACGGTACAGGTTAGCGTTAGGGTTAGGGTTAGGGTTGGGGTTATGGTACAGGTAAGGTTTCCGCTTCAGGTTAGGGTTAGGTTTAGGGTTAGGGTTACACTACAAGTTAGGGTTAGCGTTAGGGTTAGTGTCACGGATAGGGTTCCGGATTAGGTTAGGGTTAGGGTTAGGTTTAATGTTAGGGTTAGGGTTACGTGACAGTTTAGGGTTATGGTTAGGTTTAGGGTTAGGGTAGTGTTATGGTACAGATTAGGTTTACATTGCAGGTTAGGGTTAGGGTTAGGGTTACAGTACAAGTTAGGGTTAGGTTTAGGATTAGGGTTAGTGTCACGGTTAGGGTTACGGACCAGGTTAGGGTTAGGATTAGTTTTAGGGTTAGGGTTACTGTACATGTTAGGGTTAGGGCTAGGGTTAGTGTTACCGTACATGTTAGGGTTAGGGTTAGGGATAGGGTTACAGTACAGGTTAGGGTTAGGGTTAGAGTTACGGTACTGGTTAGGGTTAGGTTTAGGGTTAGGGTTAGGGTTATGGTACAGGTAAGGTTTCCGGTGCAGGTTAGGGTTAGGTTTAGGGTTTGGGTTACAATACAAGTTAGGCTTAGGGTTAGGGGTAGGGTTAGTGTCACGGAAAGGGTTCCGGATTAGGTTAGGTTTAGGGTTAGGTTTAATGGTAGAGTTAGGGTTACGTGACAGTTTAGGGTTATGGTGAGGTTTAGGGTTAACGTAGTGTTACGGTACAGATAAGGTTTACGGTGCAGGTTAGGCTTAGGGTTAGGGTTACAGTACAAGTTAGGGTTAGGTTTAGGATTAGGGTTAGTGTCACGGTTAGGGTTACGGACCAGGTTAGGGTTAGGATTCGGTTAGGGTTAGGGTTACGGTACAAGTTAGGGTTAGGGCTAGGGGTAGGGTTACGGTACATGTTAGGGTTAGGGTTAGGAATAGGGTTACAGTACAGGTTAGGGTTAGGGTTAGGGTTACGCTACTGTTTAGGGTTAGGGTTAGGTTTAGGGTTAGCGTTAGGGTTACGGTACAGGTAAGGTTTCCAGTGCAGGTTAGGGTTAGGTTTAGGGTTAGGGTTACAGTACAATTTAGGGTTAGGGTTAGGTTTAGTGTCACGTATAGGGTTCTGGATTAGGTTAGGGTTAGGGTTAGGTTTAATGTTAGGGTTAGGGTTACGTGGCAGTTTAGGGTTATGTTTAGGTTTAGGGTTAGGGTAGGGTTACGGTACAGATAAGGTTTACGGTGCAGGTTAGGGTTAGGGTTAGGGTTACAGTACAAGTTAGGGTTAGGTTTAGGGTTAGGGTTAGTGTCACGGTTAGGGTTACGGACCAGGTTAGGGTTAGGGTTAGATTTATGGTTACGGTACAGGTTAGGGTTAGGCCTAGGGTTAGGATTACGGTACATGTTAAGGTTAGGGTTAGGGTTAGGGTTACGGTACAGGTTAGTGTTAGGGTTAGGGTTATGCTACTGGTTAGGGTTAAGGTTAGGTTTAATGTTAGGGTTAGGGTTACGTGACAGTTTAGGTTACGGACCAGGATAGGGTCAGGCTTAGGGTTAGGGTTAGGGTTAGGGTTACGGTACAGGTTAGGTTTAGGGTTAGGGTTACGCTACTGCTTAGGGTTAGGGTTAGGTTTAGGGTTGGGTTAGGGTTACGGTACAGATAAGGTTTTCGGTGCAGGTTAGGGTTAGGGTTAGGGTTACAGTACAAGTTAGGGTTAGGTTTAGGATAGGGTTAGTGTCACGGTTAGGGTTACGGACCAGGTTAGGGTTAGGATTAGGGTTAGGGTTAGGGTTACGGTACAGGTTAGGGTTAGGGCTAGGGGTAGGGTTACGGTACATGTTAGGGTTAGGGTTAGGGATAGGGTTACAGTACAGGTTAGGGTTAGGTTAGGGTTACGCTACTGCTTAGGGTTAGGGTTAGGTTTAGGTTTAGCGTTAGGGTTACGGTACAGGTAAGGTTTCCAGTGCAGGTTAGGGTTAGGTTTAGGGTTAGGGTTACAGTACAAGTTAGGGTTAGGGTTAGGGTTAGTGTCACGTATAGGATTCCGGATTAGGTTAGGGTTAGGGTTAGGTTTAATGTTAGGGTTAGGGTTACGTGGCAGTTTATGGTTATGTTTAGGTTTATGGTTAGGGTAGTGTTACGGTACAGATAAGGTTTACGGTGCAGGTTAGGTTTAGGGTTAGGGTTACAGTACAAGTTAGGGTTAGGTTTAGGGTTAGGGTTAGTGTCACGGTTAGGGTTACGGACCAGGTTAGGGTTAGGGTTAGAGTTATGGTTACGGTACAGGTTAGGGTTAGGGCTAGGGTTAGGATTACGGTACATGTTAGGGTTAGGGTTAGGGTTAGGGTTACGGTACAGGTTAGTGTTAGGGTTAGGGTTATGCTACTGGTTAGGTTTAGGGTTAGGTTTAATGTTAGGGTTAGGGTTACGTGACAAATTAGGTTACGGACCAGGTTAGGGTTAGGCTTAGGGTTAGGGTTAGGGTTAGGGTTACGGTACAGGTTAGGGTTAGGGTTAGGGTTACGCTACTGCTTACGGTTAGGGTTAGGTTTAGGGTTAGGGTTAGGGTTATGGTACAGTTAAGGTTTCCGGTGCAGGTTAGGGTTAGGTTTAGGGTTAGGGTTACAGTACAAGTTAGGGTTAGGGTTAGGGTTAGTGTCATGTATAGGATTCCGGATTAGGTTAGGGTTAGGGTTAGGTTTAATGTTAGGTTTAGGGTTACGTGACAGTTTAGGGTTATGGTTAGGTTTAGGGTTAGGGTAGGGTTACGGTACAGATAAGGTTTACGGTGCAGGTTAGGGTTAGGGTTAGGGTTACAGTACAAGTTAGGGTTAGGTTTAGGGTTAGGGTTAGTGTCACGGTTAGGGTTACGGACCAGGTAGGGTTAGGGTTAGAGTTATGGTTACGGTACAGGTTAGGGTTAGGGCTAGGGTTAGGATTACGGCACATGTTAGGGTTAGGGTTAGGGTTAGGGTTACGGTACAGGTTAGTGTTCGGGTTAGGGTTATGCTACTGGTTAGTGTTAGGGTTAGGTTTAATGTTAGGGTTAGGGTTACGTGACAGTTTAGGTTACGGACCAGGTTAAGGTTAGGCTTAGGGTTAGGGTTAGGGTTAGGGATACGGTACAGGTTAGGGTTAGGATTAGGTTTAATGTTGGGTTTAGGGTTACTTGACAGTTTAGGTTTAGGGTTAGGTTTAGGGTTAGAGTATGGTTACGGTACATATAAGGTTTACGTTGCAGGTTAGGGTTAAGGTTAGGGTTAGGGTTACAGTACAAGTTAGGGTTAGGTTTAGGGTTAGGGTTAGTGTCACGGTTAGGGTTACTGACCAGGTAGGGTTAGGCTTAGGGTTAGGGTTAGGGTTTGGGTTATGGTACAGGTTAGGGTTAGGGGTAGGGTTAAGGTTACGGTTCATGTTAGGGTTAGGGATAGGGATAGGGTTACAGTACAGGTTAGCGTTAGGGTTAGGGTTAGGGTTACGGTACTGGTTAGGCTTAGGTTTAGGGTTAGGGTTAGGGTTATGGTACAGGTAAGGTTTCCGCTTTAGGTTAGGGTTAGGTTTAGGGTTAGGGTTACAGTACAAGTTAGGGTTAGCGTTAGGGTTAGTATCACGGATAGGGTTCCGGATTAGGTTAGGGTTAGGGTTAGGTTTAATGTTAGGGTTAGGTTTCCGTGACAGTTTAGGGTTATGGTTAGGTTTAGGGTTAGGGTAGTGTTACGGTACAGATAAGGTTTACGGTGCAGGTTAGGGTTAGGGTTAGGGTTACAGTACAAGTTAGGGTTAGGGTTAGGGTGAGTGTCACGTATAGGGTTCCGGATTAGGTTAGGGTTAGGGTTAGGTTTAATGTTAGGGTTAGGGTTACGTGACAGTTTAGGGTTATGGTTAGGTTTAGGGTTAGGGTAGTGTTACGGTACAGATAATGTTTACGGTGCAGGTTAGGGTTAGGGTTAGGGTTACAGTACAAGTTATGGTTAGGTTTACGGTTAGGGTTAGTGTCACGGTTAGGGTTACGGACCAGGTTAGGGTTAGGGTTAGTGTTATGGTTACGGTACAGGTTAGGGTTAGGGCTAGGGTTAGGATTACGGTACATGTTAGGGTTAGGGTTAGGGTTAGGGTTACGGTACAGGTTACTGTTAGGGTTAGGGTTATGCTACTGGTTAGGGTTAGGGTTAGGTTTAATGTTAGGGTCAGGGTTACGTGCAGTTTAGGTTACGGACCAGGTTAGGTTTAGGCTTAGGGTTAGGGTTAGGGTTAGGGTTACGATACAGGTTAGGGTTAGGGTTAGGTTTAATGTTGGGTTTAGGGTTACTTGACAGTTTAGGTTTAGGGTTAGGTTTAGGGTTAGGGTATGGTTACGGAACAGATAGGCTTTACGTTGCAGGTTAGGGTTAAGGTTAGGGTTAGGGTTACAGTACAAGTTAGGGTTAGGTTTAGGGTTAGGGTTACAGTACAAGTTAGGGTTAGCGTTAGGGTTAGTGTCACGGATAGGGTTCCGGATTAGGTTAGGGTTAGGGTTAGGTTTAATGTTAGGGTTAGGGTTACGTGACAGTTTAGGGTTATGATTAGGTTTAGTGTTAGGGTAGTGTTACGGTACAGATAAGGTTTACGCTGCAGGTTGCGTTAGGGTTAGGGTTACAGTACAAGTTAGGGTTAGGTTTAGGATTAGGGTTAGTGTCACGGTTAGGGTTACGGACCAGATTAGGGTTAGGTTTAGGGTTAGGGTTAGGGTTACGGTACATGTTAGGGTTAGGGCTAGGGTTAGTGTTACGGTACATGTTAGGGTTAGGGTTAGGGATAGGGTTACAGTACAGGTTAGGGTTAGGGTTAGGGTTACGCTACTGCTTAGGGTTAGGGTTAGGTTTAGGGTTAGCGTAAGGGTTACGGTACAGGTAAGGTTTCCAGTGCAGGTTAGGGTTAGGTTTAGGGTTAGGGTTACAGTACAAGTTAGGGTTAGGGTTAGGGTTAGTGTCACGTATAGGGTTCCGGATTAGGTTAGGGTTAGGGTTAGGTTTAATGTTAGGTTTAGTGTAACGTGACAGTTTAGGGTTATGGTTAGGTTTAGGGTTAGGGTAGGGTTACGGTACAGATAAGGTTTACGGTGCAGGTTAGGGTTAGGTTTAGGGTTACAGTACAAGTTAGGGTTAGGTTTAGGATTAGGGTTAGTGTCACGGTTAGGGTTATGGACCAGGTTAGGGTTAGGATTAGGGTTAGGGTTAGGGTTACGGTATAGGTTAGTGTTAGGGCTAGGGGTAGGGTTACGGTACATGTTAGGGTTAGGGTTAGGGATAGGGTTACAGTACAGGTTAGGGTTAGGTTTAGGGTTACCCTACTGCTTAGGGTTAGGGTTAGGTTTAGGGTTAGGGTTACAGTACAAGTTATGGTTAGGGTTAGGGTTAGTGTCACGTATAGGATTCCGGATTAGGTTAGGGTTAGGGTTAGGTTTAATGTTAGGTTTAGGGTTACGTGACAGTTTAGGGTTATGGTTAGGTTTAGGGTTAGGGTAGGGTTACGATACAGATAAGGTTTACGGTGCAGGTTAGGGTTAGGGTTAGGGTTACAGTACAAGTTAGGGTTAGGTTTAGGGTTAGGGTTAGTGTCACGGTTAGGGTTACGGACCAGGTTAGGGTTAGGGTTAGAGTTATGGTTACGGTACAGATTAGGGTTAGGGCTAGGGTTAGGATTACGGTACATGTTAGGGTTAGGGTTAGGGTTAGGGTTACGGTACAGGTTAGTGTTAGGGTTTGGGTTATGCTACTGGTTACGGTTAGGGTTAGGTTTAATGTTAGGGTTAGGGTTACGTGACAGTTTAGGTTACGGACCAGGTTAAGGTTAGGCTTAGGGTTAGGGTTAGGGTTAGGGTTATGGTACAGGTTAGGGTTAGGGTTAGGTTTAATGTTGGGTTTAGGGTTACTTGACAGTTTAGGTTTAGGGTTAGGTTTAGGGTTAGGGTTAGGGTTATGGTACAGGTAAGGTTTCGGCTTCAGGTTAGGGTTAGGTTTAGGGTTAGGGTTACAGTACAAGTTAGGGTTAGGTTTAGAATTAGGGTTAGTGTCACGGTTAGGGTTACGGACCAGATTAGGGTTAGGATTAGGGTTAGGGTTAGGGTTACGGTACATGTTAGGGTTAGGGCCAGGGTTAGTGTTACGGTACATGTTAGGTTTAGGGTTAGGGATAGAGTTACAGTACAGGTTAGGGTTAGGTTTAGGGTTACGCTACTGCTTAGGGTTAGGGTTAGGTTTAGGGTTAGCGTTAGGGTTACGGTACAGGTAAGGTTTCCAGTGCAGGTTAGGGTTAGGTTTAGGGTTAGGTTTACAGTACAAGTTAGGGTTAGGGTTAGGGTTAGTGTCACGTATAGGGTTCCGGATTAGGTTAGGGTTAGGGTTAGGTTTAATGTTAGGGTTAGGTTAACGTGACAGTTTAGGGTTATGTTTAGGTTTAGGGTTTGGGTAGGGTTACGGTACAGATAAGGTTTACGGTGTAGGTTAGGGTTAGGGTTAGGGTTACAGTACAAGTTAGGGTTAGGTTTATGGTTAGGGTTAGTGTCACGGTTAGGGTTACGGACCAGGTTAGGTTTAGGGTTAGAGTTATGATTACGGTACAGGTTAGGGTTAGGGCTAGGGTTAGGATTACGGTACATGTTAGGGTTAGGGTTATGGTTAGGGTTACGGTACAGTTTAGTGTTAGGGTTAGGGTTATGCTACTGGTTAGGGTTAGGGTTAGGTTTAATGTTAGGGTTAGGGTTACGTGACAGTTTAGGTTACGGACCAGGTTAAGTTTGGCTTAGGGTTAGGGTTAGGGTTAGGGTTAGGGTTAGGGTTATGGTACAGGTAAGGTTTCCGGTGCAGGTTAGCGTTAGGCTTAGGGTTAGGGTTAGGGTTAGGGTTACGGTACAGGTTAGGGTTAGGGTTAGGTTTACGCTACTGCTTAGGGTTAGGGTTAGGTTTAGGGTTAGGGTTACAGTACAAGTTAGGGTTAGGGTTAGGGTTAGTGTCACGTATAGGATTCCCGATTAGGTTAGGGTTAGGGTTAGGTTTAATGTTAGGGTTAGGGTTACGTGACAGTTTAGGTTACGGACCAGGTTAAGTTTGGCTTAGGGTTAGGGTTAGGGTTAGGTTTACGGTACAGGTTAGGGTTAGGGTTAGGGTTACGCTACTGCTTAGGGTTAGGGTTAGGTTTAGGGTTAGGGTTAGGGTTACAGTACAAGTTAGGGTTAGGTTTAGGGTTAGGGTTAGTGTCACGGTTAGGGTTACGGACCAGGTTAGGGTTAGGCTTAGGGTAGGGTTAGGGTTAGGGTTACTGTACAGGTTAGGGTTAGGGGTAGGGTTAAGGTTACGGTTCATGTTAGGGTTAGGGATAGGGATAGGGTTACGGTACAGGTTAGCGTAAGGGTTAGGGTTAGAGTTACGGTACTGGTTAGGGTTAGGTTTGGGTTAGGGTTAGGGTTATGGTACAGGTAAGGTTTCCGCTTCAGGTTAGGGTTAGGTTTAGGGTTAGGGTTACAGTACAAGTTAGGGTTAGCGTTAGGGTTAGTGTCACGGATAGGGTTCCGGATTAGGTTAGGGTTAGGGTTAGGTTTAATGTTAGGGTTAGAGTTACGTGACAGTTTAGGGTTATGGTTAGATTTAGGGTTAGGGTAGTGTTACGGTACAGATAAGGTTTATGGTGCAGGTTAGCGTTAGGGTTAGGGTTACAGTACAAGTTAGGGTTAGGTTTAGGATTAGGGTTAGTGTCACGGTTAGGGTTACGGACCAGGTTAGGGTTAGGATTAGGGTTAGGGTTAGGGTTACGGTATAGGTTAGGGTTAGGGCTAGGGTTAGGGTTACGGTACATGTTAGGGTTAGTGTTAGGGAGAGGGTTACGGTACATTTTAGGATTAGGGTTAGGGTTACACTACTGCTTAGGGTTAGGGTTAGGTTTAGGGTTAGGGTTAGGGTTATGGTACAGGTAAGGTTTCCGGTGCAGGTTAGGGTTAGGTTTAGGGTTAGGGTTACAGTACAAGTTAGGCTTAGGGTTAGGGGTAGGGTTAGTGTCACGGATAGGGTTCCGGATTAGGTTAGGGTTAGGGTTAGGTTTAATGTTAGGGTTAGGGTTACGTGACAGTTTAGGGTTATGGTTAGCTTTAGGGTTAGGGTAGTGTTACGGTACAGATAAGGTTTACGGTGCAGGTTAGGGTTAGGGTTAGGGTTACAGTACAAGTTAGGGTTAGGTTTAGGATTAGGGTTAGTGTCACGGTTAGGGTTACGGACCAGGTTAGCTTTAGGATTAGGGTTAGGGTTAGGGTTACGGTACAGGTTTGGGTAGGGCTAGGGGTAGGGTTAAGGTACATGTTAGGGTTAGGGTTAGGGATAGGGTTACAGTACAGGTTAGGGTTAGGGTTAGGGTTACGCTACTGCTTAGGGTTAGGGTTAGGTTTAGGGTTAGCGTTAGGGTTACGGTACAGGTAAGGTTTAGAGTGCAGGTTAGGGTTAGGTTTAGGGTTAGGGTTACAGTACAATTAGGGTTAGGGTTAGGTTTAGTGTCACGTATAGAGTTCTGGATTAGGTTAGGGTTAGGGTTAGGTTTAATGTTAGGGTGAGGGTTACGTGGCAGTTTAGGGTTATGTTTAGGTTTAGGGTTAGGGTAGGGTTACGGTACAGATAAGGTTTACGGTGCAGGTTAGGGTTAGGGTTAGGTTTACAGTACAAGTTAGGGTTAGGTTTAGGGTTTGGGTTAGTGTCACGGTTAGGGTTACGGACCAGGTTAGGGTTCGGGTTAGAGTTATGGTTACGGTACAGATTAGGGTTAGGGCAAGGTTTAGGATTACGGTACATGTTAGGGTTAGGGTTAGGGTTAGGGTTACGGTACAGGTTAGTGTTAGGGTAAGGGTTATGCTACTGGTTAGGGTTAGGGTTAGGTTTAATGTTAGGGTTAGGGTTACGTGACAGTTTAGTTTACGGACCAGGTTAAGTTTGGCTTAGGGTTAGGGTTAGGGTTAGGTTTAAGGTACAGGTTAGGGTTAGGGTTAGGGTTACGCTACTGCTTAGGGTTAGGGTTAGGTTTAGGGTTAGGGTTAGGGTTATGGTACAGGTAAGGTTTCCGGTGCAGGTTAGGGTTAGGTTTAGGGTTAGGGTTACAGTACAAGTTAGGGTTAGGGTTAGGGTTAGTGTCACGTATAGGATTCCGGATTACGTTAGGGTTAGGGTTAGGTTTAATGTTAGGTTTAGGGTTACGTGACAGTTTAGGGTTATGGTTAGGTTTAGGGTTAGGGTAGGGTTACGGTACAGATAAGGTTTACGGTGCAGGTTAGGGTTAGGGTTAGGGTTACAGTACAAGTTAGGGTTAGGTTTAGGGTTAGGGTTAGTGTCACGGTTAGGGTTACGGACCAGGTTAGGTTTAGGATTAGGATTAGGGTTAGGGTTACGGTTCAGGTTAGGGTTAGTGCTAGGGTTAGGATTACGGTACATGTTAGGGTTTGGGTTAGGGTTAGGGTTACGGTACAGGTTAGTGTTAGGGTTAGGGTTATGCTACTGGTTAGGGATAGGGTTAGGTTTAATGTTAGGTTTAGGGTTACGTGACAGTTTAGGTTACGGACCAGGTTAGGGTTAGGCTTAGGGTTAGGGTTAGGGTTAGGGTTACGGTACAGGTTAGGGTTAGGGCTAGGGATAGTGTTACGGTACATGTTAGGGTTAGGGTTAGGGATAGGGTTACAGTACAGGTTAGGGTTAGGGTTAGGGTTACGCTACTGCTTAGGGTTAGGGTTAGGTTTAGGGTTAGGGTTAGGGTTATGGTACAGGTAAGGTTTACGGTGCAGGTTAGGGTTAGGTTTAGGGTTAGGGTTACAGTACAAGATAGGGTTAGGGTTAGGGTTAGTGTCACGTATAGGTTTCCGGATTAGGTTAGAGTTAGGGTTAGGTTTAATGTTAGGGTTAGGGTAACGTGACAGTTTAGGGTTATGGTTAGTTTTAGGGTTAGGGTAGGGTTACGGTACAGATAAGGTTTACGGTGCAGGTTAGGGTTAAGGTTAGGTTTAGGGTTACAGTACAAGTTAGGGTTAGGTTTAGGGTTAGGGTTAGTGTCACGGATAGGGTTACGGACCAGGTTAGGGTTAGTCTTAGGGTTAGGGTTTGGGTTTGGGTTATGGTACAGGTTAGGGTTAGGGGTAGGGTTAAGGTTACAGTTCATGTTAGGGTTAGGGATAGGGATAGGGTTACGGTACAGGTTAGCGTTAGGGTTAGGGTTAGGGTTGGGGTTATGGTACAGGTAAGGTTTCCGCTTCAGGTTAGGGTTAGGTTTAGGGTTAGGGTTACACTACAAGTTAGGGTTAGCGTTAGGGTTAGTGTCACGGATAGGGTTCCGGATTAGGTTAGGGTTAGGGTTAGGTTTAATGTTAGGGTTAGGGTTACGTGACAGTTTAGGGTTATGGTTAGGTTTAGGGTTAGGGTAGTGTTATGGTACAGATTAGGTTTACATTGCAGGTTAGGGTTAGGGTTAGGGTTACAGTACAAGTTAGGGTTAGGTTTAGGATTAGGGTTAGTGTCACGGTTAGGGTTACGGACCAGGTTAGGGTTAGGATTAGTTTTAGGGTTAGGGTTACTGTACATGTTAGGGTTAGGGCTAGGGTTAGTGTTACCGTACATGTTAGGGTTAGGGTTAGGGATAGGGTTACAGTACAGGTTAGGGTTAGGGTTAGAGTTACGGTACTGGTTAGGGTTAGGTTTAGGGTTAGGGTTAGGGTTATGGTACAGGTAAGGTTTCCGGTGCAGGTTAGGGTTAGGTTTAGGGTTTGGGTTACAATACAAGTTAGGCTTAGGGTTAGGGGTAGGGTTAGTGTCACGGAAAGGGTTCCGGATTAGGTTAGGTTTAGGGTTAGGTTTAATGGTAGAGTTAGGGTTACGTGACAGTTTAGGGTTATGGTGAGGTTTAGGGTTAACGTAGTGTTACGGTACAGATAAGGTTTACGGTGCAGGTTAGGCTTAGGGTTAGGGTTACAGTACAAGTTAGGGTTAGGTTTAGGATTAGGGTTAGTGTCACGGTTAGGGTTACGGACCAGGTTAGGGTTAGGATTAGGGTTAGGGTTAGGGTTACGGTACAGGTTAGGGTTAGGGCTAGGGGTAGGGTTACGGTACATGTTAGGGTTAGGGTTAGGGATAGGGTTACAGTACAGGTTAGGGTTAGGGTTAGGGTTACGCTACTGCTTAGGGTTAGGGTTAGGTTTAGGGTTAGCGTTAGGGTTACGGTACAGGTAAGGTTTCCAGTGCAGGTTAGGGGTTTAGGGTTAGGGTTACAGTACAATTTAGGGTTAGGGTTAGGTTTAGTGTCACGTATAGGGTTCTGGATTAGGTTAGGGTTAGGGTTAGGTTTAATGTTAGGGTTAGGGTTACGTGGCAGTTTAGGGTTATGTTTAGGTTTAGGGTTAGGGTAGGGTTACGGTACAGATAAGGTTTACGGTGCAGGTTAGGGTTAGGGTTAGGGTTACAGTACAAGTTAGGGTTAGGTTTAGGGTTAGGGTTAGTGTCACGGTTAGGGTTACGGACCAGGTTAGGGTTAGGGTTAGATTTATGGTTACGGTACAGGTTAGGGTTAGGCCTAGGGTTAGGATTACGGTACATGTTAAGGTTAGGGTTAGGGTTAGGGTTACGGTACAGGTTAGTGTTAGGGTTAGGGTTATGCTACTGGTTAGGGTTAAGGTTAGGTTTAATGTTAGGGTTAGGGTTACGTGACAGTTTAGGTTACGGACCAGGATAGGGTCAGGCTTAGGGTTAGGGTTAGGGTTAGGGTTACGGTACAGGTTAGGTTTAGGGTTAGGGTTACGCTACTGCTTAGGGTTAGGGTTAGGTTTAGGGTTGGGTTAGGGTTACGGTACAGATAAGGTTTTCGGTGCAGGTTAGGGTTAGGGTTAGGGTTACAGTACAAGTTAGGGTTAGGTTTAGGATAGGGTTAGTGTCACGGTTAGGGTTACGGACCAGGTTAGGGTTAGGATTAGGGTTAGCGTTAGGGTTATGGTACAGGTTAGGGTTAGGGCTAGGGGTAGGGTTACGGTACATGTTAGGGTTAGGGTTAGGGATAGGGTTACAGTACAGGTTAGGGTTAGGTTAGGGTTACGCTACTGCTTAGGGTTAGGGTTAGGTTTAGGTTTAGCGTTAGGGTTACGGTACAGGTAAGGTTTCCAGTGCAGGTTAGGGTTAGGTTTAGGGTTAGGGTTACAGTACAAGTTAGGGTTAGGGTTAGGGTTAGTGTCACGTATAGGATTCCGGATTAGGTTAGGGTTAGTGTTAGGTTTAATGTTAGGTTTAGGGTTACGTGACAGTTTAGGGTTATGGTTAAGTTTAGGGTTAGGGTAGGGTTACGGTACAGATAAGGTTTACGGTGCAGGTTAGGATAGGGTTAGGGATACAGTACAAGTTAGGTTTAGGTTTAGGGTTAG
>JAEUCK010008752.1:0-13762 GCA_017311455.1 Otocyon megalotis megalotis | reverse complement strand
ACATTCCTGTTTGCACTTCCAATGGCATCCTCCTCAATCTCCATCCTTCCCTTAGGGACTGAAACAAAGCATCACTGTTGTTAACTCATTAGGAAGAAGAAAAGTAAAACCATTAATATTTTAGTGATTACTGACAGTGGAGAGAGGAAATCAGGAAAATATAGAAAGGAAACACTGCTCATTCCTGACTTAGGTTCCTTTCTGGGTAAAAATGAGGCTTCCTGGGGATCCCTGGGTGGCTCAGCCGTTTAGTGCCTGCCTTCGGCCCAGGGCGTGATCCCAGAGTCCCGGGATCGAGTCCCACATCGGGCTCCCTCCATGGAGCCTGCTTCTCCCTCTGCCTGTGTCTCTGCCTCTCTCTCTCTCTTTCTCTCTGTGTCTCTCATGAATAAATAAAATCTTTTTTTTTTAAAGGAGGCTTCCAGTGGTCTGGGCTTTATTTTATTTTATTCTTTTAAAGATTTTATTTATTTATTCATGAGAGACACAGAGAGAGAGGCAGAGACACAGGCAGAGGGAGAAGCAGACTCCATGCAGGGAGCCTGATGTGGGACTCGATCCCGGGAACCTGGGATGATGACCTGAGCCAAAGGCAGAAGCTCAACCACTGAGCCACCCAGGCATCCCCCAGTGGTCTGGGCTTTAAACCAGATGCCTTCCTTTAGGGAACCCTTCACAGGTTGTGTGTTCTTACAACTGCCTCTTATTTAGTAACAAAACGAAGTGCTGCTCATGGTCTCTGACGCCCTGGTTCACAGGACAGCGCAAGCTAAGAGACATCAAGAAGAGCCACCAGTTAAATACACTTAACTTCTATACAGAAAGACACGCGAATGCAGAGCTTACTCTGTTCTTTCTCCTCACTGTTTCAGAAAATACTGCACCCTGGCCTCTGTGTGGATCCCAGCAACAGGGGTGACGGTGAGGCTGATAACGCACTCATCTGCCAGGGGCGCTGGACTTAAATGGACTCCTTCTTTCTTCTTTTGGGCCGTGATTGAAGGTCAAGAGTAAGGCAAGTTCCTCCCCTCTCAGCCTGATCCCCCAGGCATCCCACAGGCGGGGAAGATTCAGCTGTTTCTCTCTTCTCTAGGACCTAGGCCTGGCGGAGTACAGCTCCCAGACGTGCAGCACAGTATCTATCACTGGGAACTTGCTAGTAAAGCCAATTCCCGGGCCCCACCCTAGACTTTCTCAATCAGAAACTCTGGGGACGGTGCCCGGCAGTCTCTGTCTGAACACACCCTCCAGGGGATGCTGATGCACGCTCAAGATCCAGAAGCCCTGACGTAGATGTGGGTGGGACTCCATCAGCACTAACCAAATACCTCTCTTGGATTAACAATGCAGGTGCCTACTCTCATACCTCCGTACATCATAAACCATCTTTTTCACTCTTCTTACTCTTCTCTCCTTCCAGAAGGCCTTTATGCCTTTTACCTTCTCTGCTCTCCGGTGGCGTTAACAACTCATCGCTCCTACTATGTCACTCAGCTCAGAGAGGAACGAGAGTTTAGTGGAGCTGACAGTGGGAGACGATGTCACTGAGGGGAGAGAATGGGAGCCCAGGTGGCTATGAGACCCTTCACTAAAGAAACCCTGAGAGGATGGGTGTGGGAAGGGACAGATGGACGAATGGACAGGAAGATGGTTTTGTATCAACAATGGATGACCATCCCTAGCCTCAGACTACTTTGAAGGCCAAGTGAGCAGATGTGCATGACTGCACGAACCTTCAGGGAGAGCCAAGTCCTGTGGTTTTCAGAGTGTTTCCCTCTATGGGTATGGTAGATGGGACATCTCTTCGTTGTACGAGACTGTCTCACACACTACACTAAAGGATATCTGGCAACTTTTGCTCCTGCCCACTAATAGCCTGCAGTGCTCCTCCATAAATGCATCCACCCCAAATGCCCTACCCCTTTCTAAACATCACATTTTAGAACCTCTGTCCCTGCCTTTCCCCTAAATGTAAGAACAAAAACAAGGGGCAATGAAATACTGCTTTTTCACCAGGCTTTCAGCTTCCCCTACGTGGCTGAAAACAACTTTGGTCCACTAAGATAAAAGTGAAAAGACTCTCAACTTTCAAAGGGCAATGCCTAGCTCTAGTACACACATAGGTCATACATAATTGAAGGCCAGACCTAAGTGGACAGAGAAATCAGGGAATCACATCCAAACATCTCTCGTCCACCTTGCAGGCAGTGAAGAAGGATGTTAGGCTTCCAGCAGCTATGGAAGAGGATTCAGGATCTCTACTCACTGCTTCCTCAGCAGGGTTCCGGGATTTTGCCCTCCTAAGAAGGTAGCTTATCCAGGACAAGGACTGGCCATGCACTTGGGGGTTGTGTTGACTGCTCAGGACACAGCTCTTTCACTCTTAAGAGATGGGCAACAGGCTCATTTTACCATCTGCCTTGTAAAGGAACACTTGCCAGCTACACTCCACAGCTCAGCCCAGCATTTCCTCTTCTCTGTACTGTGGCCTAAAGACTTATTAGTACCAACATCTATGCTACTCTGGTCTGTTTGCCCCCCAATCTTGGAGCTGCTGCTTAGTCTGGGAGCAGATGTCCATACGGATGACTGTATAAAGCTGAAGACTCTATAAAGAGACAATTATTGATTGCCACTGATATCATCTACTATTGCTATGGATCTACTTCGACATATAGTCATCACCAGGCTGCCAGCAACTTTTGTCTCTCCTACCACATCCTAATCTCCATTTAAAAAAAATGACTTTTAAAAATAAATAACTAAAAAAATTCATTCCTTTGAATATTTAAGACCAGAAGTCTCTAAACTATTTGCTTTCTTGACAAAAGTACTAAGTTTCTGGGGGGTTTGTGTACAGTAGGAGCATCATATATACTCCTAGCTCCACAAGATCTGGTAATATAGCATTGGGAAAGATAAGCCCCATATGATTTCAGTTACTGGAGCAAGTAATTTTTTTTTCCTTTTCTATGCCAAAATGAAGAAACTAATGCTTGTAGGAAAGACAGTCACTGGATTTGAGCCCAGTGGAATCCAGTTCCCTAATGACTAATATATCTGTTTCTCTTTGTGACTGATGGAGCGTGAGACCAGGGTCCTACTCAAATCAACCCACTCCTGTGACTTCATTATAACTCAGATATAAACTCCTTTGAGTGCATACAATTTTCTCATTATAGGACAATGCTAAAGAGAAAGAAGTTTAAATCCCGTCTCTGAAAAGTCCCCTCTCCAAGAATACCACACATAATTCTTCATCACAAAGGCAACCAGGTTCAGTGGCTAGGGGGAAGAGAGTGAGAGCTCCCTAAATTCTAGCAGTCAGTGTAGCCTCTCTGTTAGTAGACCAGGTTTTCGGATACCTATTCTAGAAGAGGGTGATCTTCTGAGAAGCTATACGTAGACATTACTCAAGTGCTCACAGAAAGCCAAACACATGAGATGACTCTTCAAACAGCTGGTAAAATATAAGATAAAGGATGGCTCTTTCAAGGCATTCCTTTTACTACACTTGTGTCTAACAGTATTCCTTCTGGGATGCCTGGGTGACTCAGTGGTTGGGTGTTGTCCTTCGGCTCAGGGCGTGATCCTGGAGTCCCGGGATTGAGTCCTGCATCGGGCTTCCTGCGTGGAGCCTGCTTCTCCTTCTGCCTGTGTCTCTGCCTCTCTCTCTCTCTCTCTCTCTCTCTGTGTGTGTGTGTGTGTGTTTCTCAAGAATAAATAAATATTTTTTTAAAAATAACAGTATCCCTTTCCTTTCTGCTCAGTACAGATTTATTAAGTGCCTGTTCAATGCGAGACAGGGAAGCATATGAAAAGGCAGGAGGATGCCACACATCACTGCAAACACTGAAACGGCAATGCATTGGGTTTTCCAGAGTGCTGTGTTGAGGAGTGTATAGCAATGTGGCATGGTTACCCCAAATGTTAGACATACAGGATATGGGGAGATAAAAGCTACAGGAAATAGTGACTGGAGAAAACAAAACAGTATGTATATGTAACCATATCCACAACTTTTTAGCTTTCATTTAACATCATAACTCTGAAAGGATGCACAAATTACTAAAGCTTACTGTAAACTCTGAATATTTCTTTTTAAACACTCCCTTCACGAACACCTATAATTGATGATATTATGAAAAGTCTTCCTGCTGCTCAGCAGGGAGCAGTAGGAGCAGAGCCAAAGCCCTGAAGCTCATGTCAGAGCCAGAAGAGAACAAGCACAAAGGAGCATCCTTATAATGTGCGCCTGTGAGCTTCTGATGGAAGCCTTTTCTACTTGCTGGGAAATTTACATTAGCAACTGTCAATTTGCCCATCTTTGGTTGGCTCAGTTTAAACTATTTAATATCAACAGGACATATGGCAGAGTAAAATGCAACTCAAAATTCTGAAGATAAAATGCACGGTCCAGTAAAAGTAAAAATATATTTTTAGTTCCATTCTAGAGACAGAGGTCACCTTTAAAACATCTCACATACCACTAGGTCAATTCTGACATCTCCAAAGAGGCATGCTTCAGCCTATTTTTAAGCACCACTATAAGAAAAAGAATTTTTAAAGTAATCTTCTGACTATAAAATTGGGCTTAAGACCTACAGTTAGTTACTTATATAGCGTTTATTTCCCTGGTTGTCTTGAAAACTTAGCAATAATTCAAGTTACGCTAAACCTCTTTGCCCAATCATGGTTGAAGACCTTATCAGATTCATAGCTGCTTTGGAAGCATTTGTTAACTGTATTACACTGAGAAGTTTAACTGCTTTTCTCCCTTTTTCCTCTTCAGATATAGTGACCCGCTTGAGAGCAGGACCTAGATATTATTTTATTCTCTATCTCCACAAAGGATATGAAGGGTCAGTAAGTGCTGAGTGGAGCAGGGAGTTTGGGGGTGCCATGGACTCCCCCTTTGCCCTAGCATTAGCATCCTCCCACAGCACAACTGGTGAATGAGGGGAGAGGTCCTTCTTGACAAAGCAGACCAGGAGGCCCTCTTAGAGCCCCATGGTTTGTCACTGCCATGTATCAGATCTTTCCAGCATAGTTTTAGGTGACAGCACATTTTCCAGGATATCGTCCTAGACCTGTTGCCCCGGCCTCACTCCCTTGTACCCATGCCCCTGAGCTCCTATTAATTATTAGTCACCATAAAGCAGAATCCAGTCTCAGCCATGTTTCTGGTAGACAGCTCTCTGCCTATGGTTTCCAAATATTCATCCTAGCCTATTGCCTCATGTTCCCTCAAGTTCTTATCTATTATGATCAAAAGACCTTCATCTGGAGGGTTCATTATCATCCAGGTATGTACATCATTCTCTTGTTCTGAAATAATTTTCCAAAGTATGTTCCCAAGATGTTCAACCAACCAACCATTTGCCAAAACAGCTAATCCCACAGTCTGGTAAATACGGGAAACACTGAACACTTGGCCTAATACTTGCATAATAGCATATTAAAGGCTCTGGGGGAAAAAAAGGCTCTGAGAAGTCCTATAGTTACTGTTTAACTTTATCCTTAGCATTACCTAAGTGTTTTCTAAATGTAACTGGTACTACTTCTGCTGCCTATTAACACACCATAAGAATGAGTAGTGTATGGAATAGTTGGATAAACACCACTACCTCTGCTTCCTAAAATCTCAGGACTCATCCTCTTCGTTTCCTGGACTCACGACTTAGAACCCACCCTTGATTACTCTCTTACTGTATCTTCTCATATCTGATGCACACCAAGGCCCTGTTTTCAGATTTACCCTTTCCTCTTTGACCCAAGCCTAGAGCCTTGTTACCATCACAGGGACTGTTTCACTAATTTTCTAGACAAGAATCCTGTTCCCCAGTTCAGGCTAACTTCCTCTGATTTCCCATGAGACTCAGATTTTAGTCAACTTCCACCATCACCCCTTACTATATCTACTTCAAAACACTCAGGGAGGGCAGCCCGGGTGGCTCAGCAGTTTAGTGCCGCCTTCAGCCCAGGGTGTGATCCTGGAAACCCGGGATCGAGTCCCACGTCAGGCTCCCTGCATGGAGCCTGCTTCTCTCTCTGCCTGTGTCTCTGCCATTCTCTCTCTCTCTCTGTCTCTCATGAATAAATAAACAAAATCTTTAAAAAAACAAAACAAAAAAAACAAACACTCAGGGAAAAATAAGCCACTCAGAATATATACTGCTACTTAATGGCTGTTTATATAAATTCCCAAAGCCCTGAAGAAATTTACTTCCAATTGCCTCAACCAGCCATATCTCTCAATGGCTGGTATCTTTCCCTTGTGCTCTTAAGACTAATAGCCAACTTTCTCTGCATATAAAACTCCAAAGCCCATCTTAGATGCTTCCATTAGGCCTTCCGGCGTTTACTCTTTCAATCTGTCCAATAAAAGTTTAGTATCTGTCATTCTACTGAACATGTATATATGAAGTCTGTTTTCTGTTAGTGTATTTCTCTCTCTCCCCGAGACACTTGCACGCATTTGTGTGTATCGGTAGAAAGATGTATCTGTGAATTTCAGCCAATTCTATCATTTATCATGCACTTTATCTTCTGCCAGGATTTGATCATGTGGGTCACTTGTTTGCATTTTGAATAGCTCTAGAGACCATGCCCTTAAAAAAAAACTAGAAAGAACCCTAGAATACATTCTCAGGCAGGGTAGGATTTTCTCTTTGTCAAAACAAAATAAGGTTTAGTAGAGGCTTCTACTCCTGCTGGGGAAACCAACATTGAAGAATGGATCAAAACCTACTTAAGTGCTCAATGAGGTGGAGAATGGACATTCAGACAACATTAAAATCATAGAAGGCAGCTCTCCAAACATCTGACACTATATGAAAAAAATACTGTTTATATTTTACCCCCACTGTTCCCAAGAGAGAAGCCTGCATGCTATTTTGTTGTAGGATCATCTTATTCACAGAGGATGAACAAGCCAAAGTAAATTTCCATTGCATATACCACTTAGACAAAATACAATTCGCCGTTATACTCTAAAAGACTATTTTCAGTGTTATGACACATAAAAGGAAAATGTAAACCTTCCTTAGACTAGAGGATTTAGTTTTATCTTTTGATTAACAATGCTCTCTTTTTAGATGCACCTGGAGAATTAAAAAAGAGTATGAGTAAGGGAGAGAGAAGGATGGTATGGCAGGAGTAAATACCATGGGGCTGGTTTGAGTTTTGTTCATCCAGGGCTTTAATAGGAAACTTGCTGAACTTTTGTAGACCAAGTCCTAATTTTCCTATAAAGTAGCTATATGAATCCAATTAACATACAAAGATGCTTTCTGGATTTAAAATATTTTGATTGGGATCCCTGGGTGGTGCAGCGGTTTGGCGCCTGCCTTTGGCCCAGGGCGCGATCCTGAAGACCCGGGATCGAGTCCCGCATCGGGCTCCTGGTCCATGGAGCCTGCTTCTCCCTCTGCCTGTGTCTCTGCCTTTCTCTCTCTCTCTCTCTCTCTCTCTCTGTGACTATCATAAAATAAATAAAAAATAAAAAATAAAAAATAAAATAAAATATTTTGATTTATTCAATCACAACATAGTCTAGGCCATGTCCCCTTACCCGGGTTGGCACCTCCTCCCTCAGTGACTTTGTCTCTCATAAACTACTTACCCCAAGAATCCCCCCATTTTTCCTACCCACAGAGTAGTGTTCAGCCATGGGCCCTGGTTGCTGACCTCTCTGCCTTTGAAAGTTTCTTTCCAATTAATAGAACTCTCATCTCCATAATGGGATGAGCCAGTTGTGTTCCAAGAGCCATTTCATTTGGCTGTGGCTCTGGATTATAGTGGAGGGAGTAAGAGATCTCACCAAGTCTGCCAGAGTCATCATTTTCTTGTCCATTCCATCAGTCCACTTAATTTAAGAGCCTGTCAAGAAGAAGATGAAATACCAAACTGGGGTGCTGTGTTCAAAGCTAACTGCTAGGGTGCATGACCCTACTGACACGGACCTGGGGAGCAGGCTCAAGAATTCACAGCACTCAACATGTCAGCAACCAATTGATATTGGCTTCTTGGGGACCTTGAACTGTAAAAGATTCAAACTAGAAGGACTTTAGAGAGGTTCTGGTCTATCCCCTCATTGGATTCGTGGGAAACTGAGGTCTAGGAACACACAGTAAGCTAGTAGCTCCCCAGAAGGATACTTAGTAAATGTCCTAGCTACATTATCCATGTAACACCCAAAAGAGGACTATATGTAATAGTGAGTGGCTACAGTTTCAGCTCTATCTCTGCTCTTTTTCTCAGCAGAGGTTGTCTCAGAGCAATAGGCTTGCAGTGGAAATAGGTTTCCTTATTCCACCTCACTCCCAGAGAAGGAGCTTCCTTCCAGAAACCTAAGAGTTGAAGATACTTACTTCAGGGACCTGAAGAGGCAGTGCCATGTGCTACAAATTGGCCCGACTCTCCCAAGGACCATATTCACACTGGTACTTGGACCCAAAGTTTGAATTGGGGCAGCTTGGCTCTTATTCCATAGTTAATCTGTGCCTCATACTGAGCAGTACTCTAAATAGTGGCTTTCCTCACCATAGGAGACACAGAGCTCTTACTTAGAGAACTCTGCTCTAATGAGGAAAAAAGAAATCATATGGAATGGTAGAAAGATTACTGAAACTAAAGACAGAAAGACATATATTCATAGTCTTAGCTCTATCACTTATTAATCATATCAGTCAAATCATGTCATCTCTCTGAGCCCCATATTCTCCTATTCTCCAACTCTAAAATGGAGATCATATTATCTACTTTTCAGAGTCTTTATGCAGATAAAACAATGTACCTGGAGTACTTTACACAGGGCCAGGCACATAGTTCAAACTCACTAAATGATGTCTGTTATTATTAGTTGGGTAATCTTGAACAAGTCCTTCTACCTCTAGAGCCATCCAGTTCCATATCATATTTCAAATGGAGATGGTAATATCCACAAGATAGCGTTGTTATAATGATTAAATGTGGTCATGTTTCAAAAATGCCTTGCAAGATACCTGGCACATGGCAGGCATTCAACACCTGCCCATTGAATCTGAATAGAGACCAGAGAGAACATATATTTAGGTAGGGGCTGGGCAGAGAGGGCCCAAGTCACTGGTTTTCCAAAAGCAGGGGTCTTGACATTAAATTAGAAGAGCTGGTAGTTGCAGAGCCATCAGCATTGGGTCATTTATCTTGAAGACAGGAAACTGATCAGGGCTTGTTATGAGATTTTATCCAGTAGCACCAGCTTGTTCAACATCAGTTCCTGTCACCTGGATTTTCTATGTTTCTCAAGTTCCCTGGGGGACTGTGACAGGCTTTGTTTTGGAGAAACAGGAAGAGCAGAGTCCAGGACACAGACTGACCACAGCCAGATGCCTTGATTCTATTCCTTGGACTATGGCAGGTTAGTCTGACTACTGCAGGGGGATGGTGAGCACACTCAGGCAAGTGGAATAAATAGATGGTCTTTAAACAGCAAGACAGTGCTAGACATGAGGCTTGAATAAGTGCTTTGAGAGTATAGGTAGAACACCAAAATGTCTGCTTTGGAGGAACTGGAAAGCCATTTCAGCCTCACTTTGAACGATGAGTAGGAGTTCAACAAGCAGGAGTCAAAGAAAGAAATTGTTCATGCAAAGGCAGGGAGAAGTAAAATAGTGTAGCATGTTTGGGAAAGAGATTCAATGAGGCTCAAGTACAGACTGTGTGAAAAGTAGAAAGAAGTCTGGACAGGAAAAGAATTGTGAATTTCCTTATAGGACAAGATAGTGTGGATTTGACCTTTAAAGAAATGGAGAGTATGGAAAATTTTAACCCGGAACCCACTGCCATGATCAGATTTGTGTTTTAGAAATCTTACCTGGCTACACTGTGAAGAATGGGCTGCAGGGAGGAGAGACAGAGGCATGGGGACTAGTTTGGAAGCTGTTGCAATAGTCTGGGTAAGAAACAATGAAGGGCTGTCCTAGGGTAGGGGGCAATGTGGGGCAACAAGGATAAAGAAGAACTAGACTTTGGTGATTAGTGGAATGTGAGAATTGAAAGAAAGCAGGGGTGAGGGAGTGACTCTGAAGTTTATAGTTTAAAAAACCGGGTTAGTGGTGATGCCATTAACCAAGATAAGGAGCACACGGTGGGGGAGTAATGAGTTACATCAAGTTTGAGGGATACATGAAAGATGTCTAGATGAACATGATAAAGGCTGCTATTTTTTTTAATTTGTTTATTTATGATAGTTACAGAGAGAGAGAGAGAGGCAGAGACACAGGCAGAGGGAGAAGCAGGCTCCATGCACCGGAAGCCCGATGTGGGACTTGATCCCGGGTCTCCAGGATCGCGCCCTGGGCCAAAGGCAGGCACCAAACCGCTGCGCCACCCAGGGATCCCAAGGCTGCTATTTTTTTAATAATAAATTTATTTTTTATTGGTGTTCAATTTACCAAGGCTGCTATTTTTTTAAAGATTTTATTTATTCATGACGCACACACACACACACAGAAATAGAGATAGAGAGAGAGAGAGAGGCAGAGACACAGGCAGAGGGAGAAGCAGGCTCCATGCAGGGAGCCTGACGTGGGACTCTATCCCCGGTCTCCAGGATCATGCCCTGGGCTGAAGGCAGTGCTAAACCGCTGAGCCACCCGGGCTGCCCTAAAGGCTTCTATTTATTTTCTTTGTGCCCCACAGGGTATATTGTCCATGTTTTTCTTCTTGGGCACTATAGTTTTATTTATTTTTCCACCTTTATTAAAATATTATTGATATATATGTAAGTTTAAGGCATACAATGCAATGATTTGATATCATATATAGTGCTAAATGATTACCACAATAAGGTTAGTTAAACCCCCATCCTCTCACATTATTGCCATCCTTTTTGTAGTGATAACATTTAAGATCTACTGTCCTCACTTTCAAGCATATAATATAGTATTGTTAATTATAGTCACCATTCTGTACATTTAGAAACAATCCTATGAGGTAGACACTATAATTACTCCCGTTTAATAGATGAAGAAACTAAGGTCCAAAAAGGTTGAGTGACGTGCCAAGTCTAGTCTGACTACAGACTTCTGGTATTTGCACTTTACCCCTCTGCCGAGAGAGAGACAAAGCCTTAAGGACAAGTCCCTACATAAAAGCTGTGATGTGCCTATCATTGTTCTGCAAATGGACACCCAGACCCTAAATCAGCAGTGTGCCGATTTCCAGTCATTTCCTATCATTCCATTTGAAATAACTTTGAGGGATGAATCTGGGGAAAGGCACACTCCAGCCTGGAAGGCTCTATGCCACTTGGGTGTTGACAACAGAAAAGAAAGACCCTCAGATGCTCTTCTATCTGACCAGTACCTAGAAGCTTTCATGGGGTATCATAGTTCCTCTCATTTGCTCTGAACCTAGACTCAAACTTGTTCCCTATGGCTGCCAGAAAAATAACCATGGTCACAAATACACAGGCATCACGCTGTTTTTATTTTATTTTATTTTATTTTATTTTATTTTATTTTATTTTTATTATTATTTTTTTGCATCACTCTGTTTTTAAAGAAGCATGCAAGTGTTGGGAGCTTTAGTACTCAGGGTAAGTATATCAGGGAAGTCTTTTTGGAATTATGGTATTTTGTCCATTTTTCTTTTCCCAGTCTTAGATATCTTTCCATGTAAGAGATATCCTTTCAACGATTACCCCCTGAGTGGTCTTTCTTGTCTTTATTCTTTATTTGCCTCCTATTGACCACTTCCATCTTCAGGGGCTTTTCGAAGTCACTCCAAGACCTCTGTGGTTTTAATTAACCCAGTGGTTTGGTGCCATCAGCCTCCTTTCATCAATGTATTAGTCATTTCCTTCTTGGGTTCATTAATGAACATACTTAATAACACTGTTTCCAGCCCTAAGACTCTGAAGCCCTCCCTCCGCCCCCCCCCCATCAGTGCCTTTCTCCTTGCCAGGAACTGCTGCACACTTATACCCTGGTTCTTTCCCTCTGTACCAGTTTGAAATTAATAAATATGAACATACTCTCCAGGGTTGAAGGGGAGTCTCTGGGCATGTGTGTGGGTGTGGGAATGGATATGCATGTGTGAGGGAGGGGGAAGGGAACTTCTGAGAGACAGACATAAAGAAAACAGGGAAAGATAATGGAAAATTTTCCCTAATAGGGTTTTTATCCATAGGCCTTTTGAAAATCAATTACATATAATGCATATCCTTTATCCCTTTTTCCATAACCTGCTCTCATGACTGGCACTGTGTCACCTCTCCCCTAAAATTACAAATCACAGGCTCATAAAATGTGACAACTATAAGGGGCCTTCAAGACCATCTAGTACAAATTTCTAATTATTCAGATGAGAATAATTGAGACTCAGATGGAGCCAGGCTATTTTCACCTGGGGTCACTAGTAGTGGACTCTCCCAATCACCTTCCCTCACTGAGCATAACGGGTAGTAAACAGACTGTTGGGTATTTACAGTAAAGCACACAGACAAACATATATACACATGTACACACATGCTCATGCATCTTCTACCCAAACTCCAGGAGCAAATTCCTGCTCCAGGATTAAGAGGATAGACTCAGGAACCTGCTATTTGGGTTCAAATGTAAGTCATTGCATTAATTTCCTGGGGGTGGTGTAACAAATTACCACAAACCAGATGGCTTAAAACAACAGAAATGTAATCTCTCACAAGGCAAGAGGTAAGAAGTCCAAAATCCTGGCATTGGTGGGGTTGGTTCCTTTTGGAGAAACCATTCTATGCCTCTCTTCTGGCTTCTAGTGGTTGCCTGACATCCTTGGTTTTCCTTAGTTTGTAAACATAAACTCTAATGTCCACACCCATCTTCACATGGCCTTATTCTCTGTTTCTGTATCCTATCCTCTTTTATAAGGAAACCAGTCATTGGACATAGGGCCCACTCTAAATCTAGGATGATTTCATCTCAAAGTCCTTAACTAATGACATCTGCGAAGAGTCTATTTCCAAATAAGGTCACATTCTAAAGTTCACAGTGGACATGAATTTTGAGGAATACTATATAACTCACTAACAATCATAAAAATTCTCAGAGCTTCACCATCCTCATCTGTAAAATGGAGATAGTAACACCCCTCATATTTCTTATTAAGGTTTTGAAGATTAAATAGGTTAATAGATGGTAAAGTACTCAGAACAGTGCTTGGTACACAGTAAGCACAATACTGGCATTTCAGTCCCATTGAATCCTGAGGTCCTTAGAGAGTTCTGTCCATTTTTTCCCCTTCTTTTATTTTCCTTTCCTTTTCTTAAAAAAAAAAAACTTTGTATCTCCTAGACTGAGAACAGTGTTTGGTACATAATACGGGCTCATTATTTTTGAAATGAATCCATGAGTGTTTTGGAATCACACTCAAGGGAAGCCAAT
Organism: Otocyon megalotis megalotis; assembly: GCA_017311455.1. NCBI lineage: Eukaryota > Metazoa > Chordata > Mammalia > Carnivora > Canidae > Otocyon > Otocyon megalotis. The sequence goes on along the minus strand of JAEUCK010008752.1, from coordinate 356 downwards.
CTCCACAGGCTGATGGGAGCCTGGAGGACTCACACAATTCTCCAACTGGAGAAGCTAGGATTCATCCAATCTCTTGGGGAAACAACTGAAATGGCATGGGGGTTGTTGAGGGTACAGGCTTACAAACACTGTTGAAGGGCACCCTTAAGCCAAACACAGCATAAGAGAGACCATAAAGTAGGGATATTTGAACCACTTATCTCTGTGGCTACAGCTATAGCTATTGGGGTGAGAGGAGAGAAGAAGAAGCGGGGAAGCAGCCAGGCAGGCAGGCAGGCACCAGCTGCTGGCTGACCAGGTCAATGAGTGCCAGCAGGTCTCTGAATACAATCCTCCAAAAGGGTTCTGGGGAAATT